>JBBGZY010002046.1:630000-645000 GCA_037952925.1 Lithobates clamitans
AACCTGTCTGGTAAGCCCCTTTCCTTACGTTGGTGGATTATCTACAGACAACCAGTTCACACAGATTCACAGTCACTATATTTGATGTCATATATAGACTTTATGCACTTTATATGCTATACTATTTTATCATTATCGTTGTGATATTTTATTGCTGTGTATTTTTGTTTTGAATATTCATTTATCATATTCACTTTATATCGGTAAAATATAATATTTATTTTTTGCTTTTTTCATCTTCATCAGCGCTGCACTATACTACTTGATCTGTCTTTTCTCCCCTCAGAGAACCAGAAACTGTGTGTTTGCACACACAGGTCCCGGTTCTCCGTGCGTCAGCTGCAATCGCGGGAGCCCGGCGGTGATCCTGACTGCCAGGCGGTGTTCGTGACCGCCGGGCACTCGCATCAGCTCCGGTGGCGAGCAGGGGATGCGCGCGCCCCTAGTGGCCACAGGGCGAAGCGACGTTACATAACATCGCTTCGCCCAGCTGTGCCATTCTTCCGCAGTACAACTGCGGTGGCTGGTCGGCAAGTGGTTAAATAGGCCAGAGGGTGCAAGCATCTGTCACGTTGTGTGCGCGCATCTGCGTACGCCCGTTCACGCCGTCGCGCACGGGTGTTCTTCTGAACCGGCCATGATGAGTGCTGGTAAGGTTGCCAGCAGTTCGGCTGTTTCCCTGACACCAGCACTCCAGTGAGTGATTGGTTGGGGGGGGCAGAGCAGAGAGCTGACGGTCACCAGCTCTCTGCTCATGGAGCTCTGGGAACCGAGCGATCGGCGGTGTTTGATCGCTTGGTTCTCATTGAGCCGGTGGGGGACAGATGCTGCATCCACCTACTGTAGGTAAGTATGATTCAAGAAAAAAAAAAATCATACTTCTCTTTTAAGGATACTAACAATTGGGGAGACTTTTAAACCAAAATACAGTTGACCGGTACACTATAGCATTTGGTAGGTATGCACTAGAATTTGGGATTTATGCTTTTACACCTACCAATACTGCTGTACCGATGTAATCTTTTTGGGGTAATATATTTTTTCAGTTATGTGCACCAATAAATATCACTTGCTTAGATCATTGACATGCACATTGTGTACACCATGCTGCATCTTAAATGCTTCACACGGTCATTGTAACTTGTCATGTTGTTACTACATAATTAACCAACTAGCAAGACGTTCTTTGTAATTATCCAAATAACCACTATCAGTTAAGATGCTGTAAAAACAGTGGAAAACAGCACTAAAGACGAGCTACCATTTAACTTGAAAAGATGGAAGAGTTATTTTTCAATTGAGCTAAAAACATGGGATTTTGGTCAAAAATTAGATAATTATAACCAGAATAATCTTTTTTAAGGTTTGTTCCATTAGAAAAACAAAGAAATTATTGTAACTGACCATTGTGTTCTTCCTTGTGTATTGATGTTGTGTTAATGTTCGCTATGTGTCCCTTATTTCCTAGGGCTTTCCTGAGCTTTGAAGATACTATAAGTTTGACTTTTTTTTTTTTTTTTTTTTTTTAGTATAATTCTTTATTCAAAAGATTTTTTCAATTATAACCAAGCATATACATAATAACAGAAAAGGGAATAAACCTACTTTAGAAAAAAGAAAAGTCAAGACCAACATCGCTAAGCAGATATGACAAATAAACCAGAAATAGCACATATTAAATTCATAAACTAAAAAAATTGGAGGTTGGTACGGATTATGAATTAATACACCACCCTAATGAGAATTCATTATCAAATAGTAACCTCCAAAGTATATCTGATATGCAAAAATTACATCAACTGTTAACCTATAATACATATACCTTGACTTATCTACTTTAGGATAGAAGAAACCTTTCTCCTGGCCCCAACATTTGGGGTCCGGAGACAAAATCTACCAAAAAAAAAAGAGAGGGGAAAAAAAAATAAAAAGAGAGGGAAAGAAAAAAAAATAAAGAGAGGGAATTTTTAAAAAAAAAAGACCCCAACCAACTAGCACAAGCTCAAACCCTACAGAGCTTCCAACACCCTACTCTCTGCCCCCCCCCCCCCCAAATTTCCCCCCTCCAACCCGGCCCACCCAACCTAGATGGAGATGCAATCATCATACAGGGATGTATACGAAAAGGTCGTCCATGGCCGCCAGGTGTCCCTACACTCCTCCTCTCTACTGTAGAGAGACGCTGTCATAGATTCCATTGTCCTAATTTCATTTATCCTAGAGAACCAATGTTTCAAAGAAGTTTAAAATGTAATATAACTGCGCTAACCCAATGAATAAAAATAAAGAAATAAAAGTAGGCTGTGTATTTGTGTATCAGGCTGTGGTCTGTGTATCGGCCTGTATCAAGGCTGATACACAGACCAGGTTGGATGAGAGTTTTTGTGGTGTTCCTATTGGATTATTCGCCCTTCCGGTTTGGTGGACACTGCTGAGGTTGGTCCAGCCGAGAGGAGATGCCATCCGAGATCCGGGGTCCCAAGTCCCATCTGGGAGAGCCACCTATCTGGATTTCCAAGCTTGTCTGATTCGGTGTCGCTGACATCCGGATCCACCTGTTCCGGTAAGAGTGTTCAATCTCTTTCACGTTAAGGATTCACCAGTTTTGGAATTATATTTCATGTTGGAAGATCTTCACTTCACAGTTGGACTTTTTATTTATGTTTCACAGAATTTAATTTCATTATGGGGACTTTACTTACATTTGTATTATTTTAGTTTTTCATATTCTTTCATTGCACTGGTTGGAGTTCAATACTCACCAATTTTTGGGCATTAGTATGTTTCAGTACTGTATGTGTTAAAATTATCTTGTTATAGCGCTACATTTTTTAAACTTTCAAAGAAGTTTGACTTTTTTAAAAAGTATGTATTGTAGAGTATCTGAATAATAATGTACCCATATTGAATATGGCTACTTGAGTTGCCTGTCCTAGTGCTGTGGGTGTCCATGGCCATCCACAGAACTAGCATAGTCATGACTGGCATACAATGAACAAAAACGTAATGAAGTTCCTGCTGGCTGCAAAGTTATTATCAGTTGCAATTGAGACCTGCTCAGCTAAGATCTCAAAAGCGGATTGGTCACAGACCGATACTTTTTTTTTTTTTTTTAAGTTCTATTCCATTTGTATGATTGTTGTAGCCATTTTTTCTACAGGTGGGTGCCTGTCTGGTGCTTGTTAAAACAACTTGAACCCCAAAAACCAAAATGCAATATATTGTAACTTACATAATCAAAGTGATGCGCTAGTAGATACGTAAATAGTAACAAATTATAGAAGAATAAATAAAATTAAACTGAAATGTGCACAAAAAAGATAAAATGAAATAAGACTGAAATATGCACAATAAACCTCAAAACAAAGGGGGAAAATTCCCACAAATATATATCAACAATAAAAGTCCACTGTTCACAAAAAGATGTGATACGATCTGTCTCCAACAAGGTTGTCCACCCTGAGGACTAGGGATGAACTTCGAGTTCAAGTCGAACTCATGTTCGACTCGAACATCAGCTGTTTGCCAGTTCGCCGAACAGCGAACAATTTGGGGTGTTCGTGGCAAATTCGAAAGCCGCGGAACACCCTTTAAAAGTCTATGCGAGAAATCAAAAGTGCTAATTTTAAAGGCTTATATTCATGGTATTGTCATAAAAAGTGTTTGGGGATCCGGGTCCTGCCCCAGGAGACATGGATCAATGCAAAAAAAAGTTTTAAAAACGGCCGTTTTTTCGGGAGCAGTGATTTTACTAATTCTTAAAGTGAAACAATAAAAGTGTAATATTCCTTTAAATTTCATACCTGGGGGGTGTCTACAGTATGCCTGTAAAGTGGTGCATGTTTCCCGTGTTTAGAACAGTCTGACAGAAAAATGACATTTCAAAGGAAAAAAGTCATTTAAAACTACTCGCGGCTATTAATGAATTGCCAGTCCGACAATACACATAAAAGTTCATTGATAAAAACTGCATGGGATTTCCCCACAGGGGAACCCCGAACCAAAATTTAAAAAAAAATGACGTAGGGGTCCCCCTCAAAATTTATACCAGACCCTTCAGGTCTGGTATGGATTTTAAGGGGAACCCCGCACCAAAATTTTAAAAAAATTGGCGTGGGGTCCCCCCAAAAATCCATACCAGACCCTTATCCGAGCACGCAACCTGACAGGCCGCAGGAAAAGAGGGGGGGACGATAGAGCACCCCCCCTCCACTTTAACCGTACCAGGCCACATGCCCTCAACATTGGGAGGGTGCTTTGGGGTCCCCCCCAAAGGTAAAACATGTAAGGCGGCAGCCATGGCTGTGGCTGTTGTGTTTCGGATCATTGTCCTGCTGCATAACCCAAGTGCGCTTGAGCTTAAGGTCAGGAACTGATGGCCGGACATTCTCCTACAGGATTTTCTGGTAGAGAGCAGAATTTATGGTTCCATCCATTATGGCAAGTTGCCCAGCTCATGAAGCTGCAAAGCAGCCCCAGAACATCACACTACCACCATGTGTGACCGTTGGTATGATGTTCTTTTTATGAAATGCTGTATTAGTTTTATGCCAGATGTAACGGGGCGCACACCTTCCAAAAAGTTCAACCTTTGTCTCATCAGTCCACAGAATATTTTCCCAAAAGTCTTGGGGATAAGCAAGATTTTTTTGGCAAATGTGAGACGAGCCTTTGTGTTCTTTTTGGTCAGCAATGGCTTTGGCCTTGGAACTCTCCAATGGATGCCATTTTTGCCCAGTCTATTTCTTATTGTTGAATCATGAACACTGACCTTACCTGAGGCAAGTGAGGCCTGCAGTTCTTTAGATGTTGTTCTGGGTTCATTTTTTACCTCATGGATGAGTTGTCGTTGTGCTCTTGGAATAATTTTGGTAGGCCGGCCACTTCTGGGAAAGTTCACCACTGTTCCACGTTTTCTCTATTTGTGGATAATGGCTCTCACCTTGGTTTGCTGGAGTCCCAAAGCCTGTGAAATGGCTTTGTAACCCTTTCCAGATTGATACATTACTTTGTTTCTCATCTGTTCTTAAATTTCTTTAGATTGTGGCATGATGTGTGGCTTTCTTAGATTTTTTAGCGTGCTTCACTTTGTCAGACAGCTTCTATTTAAGTGATTTCTTGATTCAACAGGTCTGGCAGTAATCAGGCCTGGGCGAGGCAAGTGAAATGTAACTCAGCTTTCCAAAAAATGTGGTTAATCACAGTTGTTTATTCATGATTTATCAAGGTGGGGGGCAATCACTTTTTCACATAAAGCCAGGCAGGTATGGGCAGCTTTTTCTCCCTTAATAAATTAAATCATCATTTAAAAACTGAATTTTGTATTTACTCGGGTTATCTTTGTGTAATATTAAAATTTGTTTAATGATCTGAGTCATTTAGGTGTGACAAATATGTAAAAAAATAAATATCAGGACTTTTTCATAGCACTGTAGTCTTAGATATTGAGATATGGCATATTTTTAACCTCCTCCCACCCGCCGTATAGTAAAATGATGGCGGGTGGGATCCTCTTTCGTTCTGGGACGATGCCATATGACGTCGCCCCAGTGTCATTGCTCTCGTGCGCCCTTGGAAATGCGCAGGGCGGCGATCGCGGATGCGCCATGTCCCTGGGACATGGCATGACCCCGATCTTGGTAAAGAGCTGATGATGCGGTTCTTTACCCATGTTACCCATGTTCCATGACCCATGTTCTTTACCCAACCAATCACATGTTAACACGCAAGTGTCGTTTATCAGCTCTCCTCGCCTCACACTGATAGAGTGTGAGGAGAGGAGGCCCGTTCAGTGGCATCTCCTCACAAGGGAGACATATACAGTTAATCAGGGCACTGATCATCAGTGCAGCCCCAGCAGTGCCCATCAGTGATGCCAGCTAGTGACCATCAGTGACACCAATCTGTGCCCATCAGTAACACCAATCTGTGCCTATCAGTAATGCAAATTTGTCTTTTAGTGCCCATCAGTGCTGCCCATCAGTGTTCATCAGTGCCGCACATCAGTGCCCATCATTGCCGCCAATCTTTACCCATAAGTGCCGCATATCAGTGCCACCTATCAGTGCCCATCAGTGCAGCATATTAGTGCCTCCTCATCAGTGCCCATCAGTACAGCCCATCAGTGCCCATCAGTGCCGCCTCATAAGTGAACATCAGTGAAGGAGTAAAATTACTTATTTACAAAATTTTCTGACAGAAACTTAGAAAAATGTTTTCTTTTCAAAATTTTCAGTCTTTTTTCTTTAACCACTTGCCGACCGCTGCACGCCGATATACGTCGGCACAATGGCAGCGGTGGGCAAACGAGCGTACCTGTACGTCCCCTTTAACTGGCGGGGCTAGCGGGCACACGCGCCGCGTACAGCGTGACCGTGCGTACGAGACCCACGGACTCGGTGTCCGCCAGTGTCCCGCCGATCGTGTCACGAAGCCGTAGAACCAGGAGATGTAAACAAGGCATTTCCCTGTTCTGCTTGGTGGCATGACAGAGATCTGCTGCTCCCTGTGATCGGGAGCGGTGATCGATGTCATGTCAGTGGTAGCCCATCCCCCCCACAGTTAGAATCACTCTCTAGGACACGCTTAACCCCTTGATCGCCCCCTAGGGTTTAACCCCTTCCCTGCCAGTGTCATTTACACATTAATCAGTGCATTTTTATAGCACTGATCGCTGTATAGATGATAATGTTCCCAAAATAGTGTCAAAAGTATCCGATGTGTCCGCCATAATGTCGCAGTCCTGATAAAAATTGCAGATTGCCGCCATTACTAATAAAAAAAAAATGTATAATACAAATGCCATAAATCTATCCCATATTTTGTAGATGCTATAACTTTTGTGCAAACCAATCAATATACGCTTATTGAGATTTTTTTTACCAAAAATATGTAGAAGAATACATATCGGCCTAATCTGAGGGAAAAAAAATGTGTTTTTTTACATATTTTTGGGGGGTATTTATTATAGCAAAAAGTAAAAAATATTGCTTTTTTTGTTTTTAGCGCAAAAAAATAAAAACCGCAGAGGTGATCAAATACCACCAAAAGAAAGCTCTATTTGTGGGGGAAAAAAAGGACTTCAATTTTGTTTGGGTGTAACAACACACGACAACGCAGGAAGGAAGCGGGTAAAATCTTCCGGGGCTGAAGCGGTTAACCTCCCTGATGGTATTCCCGAGTGTGGCTCGGGGTTAAATTTCAGTCCTATTAGCGGTAACCCCGAGCCACACTCGGGATCACATTGCAGGATCCTGGTGCGGCGTTACTTACCTTGTCCCCGGGATCCTGCGATGTCCCCCCGCTGTGTCCGTGGGCTCTGTCTCCTCTAAAGCCTCTATGTGCCAGGCTCAGTTCCCTATGAGCGGCGCGACGCACGGGGGCGGAGCCTGGCGGCAAATTCAAAAAAATGTACAAATCATAACACATACAGGACTGTAATCTTACAGATTACAGTCCTGTATGAAATTATTTCACATCCCTTTTGTCCCCAGTGCTTTGGCCCATGCCCTGCATGCAGTTTTATGTTATATATACTGTTCTTTCTGCCTGGAAACTGGAGATTGTCCATAGCAACCAAAAAGTGTCCCTTTGCGTCAAAAGTGGCTTTAGACCAGCTAGAAAACAGCGATAGTAAATTAGAACACTTGCAGAATTGAGCGATAGTAAATCGTGGGAAAATGTATTTTATTATTATTATATATATATTTTTTTTAATTATTTATATTTATTTATTATATTATAATTTATGTTTTTATGTTTCAAACTTCATCATACCCGGGATATCTACTAGACTCTTGTTTGGACAGATTTAAGTGTGTTATTGTTAAGAATTACAGACCTACAATATAAAACGCCAAATTTCCATGCAAAATAATTGTACCGCTTTCAGCACCTAAAATCCGAAATAATCATACCGCCAGGGAGGTTAAATACCACCAAGAGAAATTTCTATTTGTTGCGAAAAACAATGATAAAAAATTAATTTGGGTACAGCACTGAGTGACCGCGCAATTGTCATTCAAAGTGGGAGAGCGCTGAAAGCCAAAAAAGTTTGCCTGGGCGGGAAGGGGGTTAAAGTGCCCGGGGTTGAAGCTGTTAAAGAGAGATTTTTAGATCTGGCACATGATTGGGTAGTCTTCACAAAAGGAAAATTTCACCACATTCACTAAGCAAAGGGGGAAAAAAAAAAAAAAAAAAACCCTTGCAAAGTGATCAGCCTGTTTGCCTTTACTAAATCAACCCCCCATAGCGTGAGGTCAAACTACATAAATGTTATTTAAACTGGTGTATGGTTAAACATGGCCTTTTTATTGTCGGTGTATACGTTTGGTGAAAGTATTATTATGCCCTGATTAATTTGTTCCTTGCCATGTGTTGATGCCTCTCCTGCATAATGTTATCTCAGGAGGCTTTATCAAGTGCCTCCCTGTGAAAGCCCAACAGTAGCTGTTCTGCAAGACATCATCCATTACCCCGGCTTAGAACACAAGTGATGTTTACATTTAACTTAACTGTTCCCTTTTCTACTTGGGTGGTAGACTCAAGTAATTGTTATTACATTATACACAGATTACAATAATACTAGAAACCCCAAGACGTAAAGTTTTACTGGCATTTTACAGAGATTCCAGCTACTTCATCAATGAAGCATTTCAAAGCTCTTGACCGAAGTTGACCACTTTTTTCGTTTTCTTAATTAAACAGACCGGTACTTTAGTATAGTTGGAAACTATGGAAGAGCCCTGGGGCCATCATAAAAAAAAAAAAAAAACTGAATTCTGACTCAGAATTCTGACTTTCAAACTCAGAATTCTGTAAAAAAAAAATTTTTTTTTTGCAAACTCATAATTATGTATTTTTTTTTTATGATGGCCCCAGGGCTCTTCCATAGGAAACCACTTTTCGTTTCTCTTAAAAAAAAAAAAAAAAAAACATATACATGATTTTATAAAAATACAACTGTTTGCATAATGTTAAAATCAATACTTTAAGATTCAGAAAACGTAGTCTGGGGAATAATTACAAAATAATCATTAACAGTAGTAGAGCATTTTGTGTTCGCCAAGGACCAGGCCTGTTTTTCAAACTTGTTGTTTACAAGTTAAAATCTTTTTTTTTTTTGGTTGCTATAAACTTACTTAGAACCCCCAAACAATATATAGTTTTTTTTTTTTCAGACACCCTAGAGAATAAAATGTCGTTCGTTGCTTTATGTCACACCGTATTTGCGCAGCGGTCTAACAAACGCAATCTTTGGGGAAAAAAATACACTTTTTTGAATTAAAAAATAAAAAAACGGTAAAGTTAGCCCATTTTTTTTTTTTATATTGTGAAAGATAATGTTATGCCAAGTAAATTGATACCCAACATGTCACGCTTCAAAATTGCGCCCACTCGTGGAATGGCGACAAACTTTGACCCTTAAAAAATCTCCATAGGCGACGTTTAAAAATTTCTACAGGTTACAAGTTTAGAGTTACAGAAGAGGTGGCGGGATGGGGCGCTTTACTTTGTTTTTTTTTTTTATTATTATTTATTATTTATTTTACTTTTTAATTCTTATTTTTACACTGTCCCTTTAACCACTTGCTTACTGGGCACTTAAACCCCCCCTCCTGTCCAGGCCCATTTTCATCTTTCAGCGCTGACGCACTTTGAATGACAATTGCGCGGTCATACAACACTGTACCCAAATGAAATTTTTATCATTTTTTTCCCACAAACACAGCTTTCCTTTGGAAGTATTTGATCATCTCTGTGGTTTTTATTTTTTGCTAAAAAAATTAAAAAAGACCATTTTTTTTTTTAATTATTTTTTTTTTTTATATATATATTTTGTTATAAAATTTTGCAAACAAGTAATTTTTCTCCTTCATTGATGTACGCTGATGAGGCGGCACTGATGGGCACCGATAGGTGGCAGTGATGGGCACTGATGGGTGGCAGTGTTGGGCACTGATGGGTGGCAATAATGGGCACTGATCAGTTATACTGATAGGCAGCACTGCTAGGTGGCACTGATTGGCACCACTGGTGGGTATTGATAGGTGGCACTCGTGGGCATTGATAGGTGGCACTTGTGGGCATTGATAGGTGGCACTCATGGGCATTGATAGGTGGCACTGGTGGGCACTGTAGGCACTGTCAGGTGGCAATGGCAGGTGGCACTGGCAGGGGGTACTGGTGGGCACAGATGAGGCATAATTGCCTCTTCCTCTTTGGGACCGATGTCCCTTGCAGATAAGCTGGTGAAAAAAAAACGATTACAGAGCTTTTGTTTACATCATGTGATCAGCCGTCATTGGCTGACAGCTGATCACGTGGTAGGGGGCCGGGACCAGCCCCTTACTCGGATCTGTGATCACCCGAGTCTCAGTGACTCGGTGATCACAGCGCGCGCCGGGCGCATGCAAAGGGGAGGCCGTCATATGAAGGCCTCCCGGAAATTCAGGTCCGCACTGTGGCCGTCATTCGGCTATAGCACGGACGGCCAATGGTTAAAAAATAAATTTTGGATCACTTTTATTCCTATTACAAGGAATGTAAACCTCCCTTGTAATAGAAAAAAAAGCATGACAGAACCTCTTTAATGTGAGATGTGAGATCTGGGGGTCAAAAAAACCTCAGATCTCATATTTACACTTAAAAGCAATAAAAAAAATAAAATAATAATGTCTTTTTTTTTTAATAAAAAAAAATTTCCCCTTTAAGGCCGTTGGGCGGAAGTGACGTTTGACGTTGATTTCGTCATCCAACGTCATTGAGGCGAGTGGGGGCCAACATTCCCTCACTTCACTCACAGCCTCTGGGGGGAAAAGGACTGGATCATCTCCGCCGCTACCGGCGGGGCTGGTAAGCGGCGGAGACGGGCAGAACGCAGGGGGGGGGGGTGGTAGTCTCCCCCCTACCGATAAAGGTGATCTTGCAGCGAATCTGCCACAGAGACCACTTTTACCTTAAAGAGGACCGCCCTCCATTTCAGAAAATTCACTAACTTAAAGGCCTCATGCACACTGAATGCATAGTTGCCAACATTGTAAAAAAAAATGTGGGACACTTTTGTGGCTGTAGGCGGAGCCGTACAATAATTAGGGTTCGGGGCATTCGTTTGTAGGCGTGGTTTAGGAAAATATACAAGTGCGGCGCGCAAAGCGTGCCGTGGCGAAAAATGGGCGTGGTTTACACGACATAGTGGGCTTGGCTTAAATGGGCGTGGCTCAATAGGGTGTGGTTAGAGTCTGAGATGAATGAGGGATGGAGAGGGAAAGGGGGAGAGGGGGAGAGGGGGAAAGAGGGGAAAGGGGGAAAGAGGGAAAGGGGGAAAGGGGGAAAGGGGGAGAGGGGGAGAGGGGGGAGAGGGGGAGAGGGGGGAGAGGGGGAAAGGGGAGAGAGGGAAAGGGGGAGAGAGGGAGAGGGGAGAGGGGAATGACGGGACAGCAGCCCCAGATCCTACACAATAAAAATATGTGTATTCTAGAAAGTTTAACAATCAGCAGATAAAGATACTCCAAACACCTGGTGTTAGCACTTCAATCATCCTGGCACCATGGTTGTTATGGTGTCAGGATGATTGAAGTGCATTATTTCTATTATTACATTGTAATATAAAATGAAATCATTCAACTCACCATAATGCAGAATCAGTGGGATCCCTGAGCGTGTCACTAGCCACGTCGCCTGTCACCAGCCGTCCCTCCTTGCAGAGTCCGTCCTTGCATCAGGTGCCCCCAGCGGAGCCCCCCTTACATCAGATGTACCCAGTGGAGCCCCCCCTCACATCAGGAGTCCCCGGCGGAGCCCCCCTCACATCAGGTGTCCCCGGCGGAGCTCCCCCTCACATCAGGTGTCCCCGGCAGAGCCCACCCTCACATCAGGAGTCCCCAGCGGAGCTCCCCCTCACACCAGGTGTCCCCGGCAGAGCCCCCCCTCACATCAGGTGTCCCCAGTGGAGCCCCCCTCACATCAGGAGTCCCCAGCGGAGCTCCCTCTCACACCAGGTGTCCCCGGCAGAGCCCCCCTCACATCAGGTGTCCCCAGTGGAGCCCCCCTTCACATCAGGAGTCCCCAGCGGAGCTCCCCCTCACACCAGGTGTCCCCGGCAGAGCCCCCCTCACATTAGGTGTCCCCAGCGGAACTCCCCCTCACATCAGGAGTCCCCGGCGGAGCCCCCCTCACATTAGGTGTCCCCAGTGGAGCCCCCCTCACATTAGGTGTCCCCAGTGGAGCCCCCCTCACATCAGGTGTCTCCAGTGGAGCCCCCCCTCACATTAGGTGTTCCCAGTGGAGCCCCCCCTCACATTAGGTGTCCCCAGTGGAGCCCCCCTCACATCAGGGGTCCCCAGTGGAGCCCCCCTCACATTAGGTGTCCCCAGTGGAGCCCCCCCTCACATTAGGTGTTCCCAGTGGAGCCCCCCCTCACATTAGGTGTCCCCAGTGGAGCCCCCCTCACATCAGGTGTCCCCAGTGGAGCCCCCCCTCACAATAGGTGTCCCCAGTTGAGCCCCTCCTCACATTAGGTGTCCCCAGTGGAGCCCCCCCTCACATTAGGTGTCCCCAGTGGAGCCCCCCTCACATTAGGTGTCCCCAGTGGAGCCCCCCTCGCATCAGGTGTCCCCGGCGGAGCCCCCCTTGCATCAGGTGTCCCCAGTGGAGCCCCCCTTGCATCAGGTGTCCCCAGTGGAGCCCCCCTCACATTAGGTGTCCCCAGTGGAGCCCCCCTTGCATCAGGTGTCCCCAGTGGAGCCCCCCCTTACATTAGATTCCCACAGTGGTGCGCCCCCCCTACCTCAGAGGTGTCCTAGTCAGTGCAGCCGCCGCATGGCAAAAACCCCCGCCCCTTTCTATTTTATTAAAAAAAATGCACTGTCACTGTACTAATGACAATGGTTGGGAAGGGGTTAACATCAGCGGTTAACTGTGCTCCCTGGGAGTATTTCCTAACTGTGTGGGGGAGGTGCATTTACTGTGGGAAGGCAGAGATCCGGGTTCCTGTTTAGCAAAAACAAAGGATCTCTGTCTTCCATTCTCAAAGAATGGCCATCTGCCTTGTTTACACAGGCAGACTGTCGTTCTGCTGATCTCTGGTTCCCTGCCAGTGTCATTTACACAGTAATCAGTGCATTTTTATAGCACTGATCGCTGTATAAATGACAATGGTCACAATGGTGTCAAACGTGTCCGATGTGTCCGCCATAATGTCGCAGTCACGATAAAAATCGTAAATCGCTGCCATTACTAGTAAATAAAAAAAAAAATTAATAATAAAAAAGGCCATAAAACTATCCCCTATTTTCTAGACGCTATAAATTTCGCGCAAACCAATCAATATACATGTACACTTGTTGCGATTTTTTTTGAACAAAAATACGTAGAAGAATACATATCGGCCGAAACTGAGGAAAAAATGTGTTTGTTTCTTTTTGGGGGATATTTATTACAGCAAACAGTAAAAACTATTGCTTTTTTTTCAAAATTGTCGCTCTTTTTTTGTTTATAGCGCAAAAAATAAAAACCGCAGAGGTGATCAAATACCACCAAAAGAAAGCTCTATTTGTGGGAAACAAAGGACGTCAATTTTGTTTGGGTACAACGTCGCAAGACCGCGCAATTGTCAGTTAAAGCGACGCAGTGCCGAATCGCAAAAAGTGCTCTGGTCAGGAAGGGGGTAAAATCATCCGTGGCTGAATCGGTTAAGTTAGGCAGCCCATCTAAATAAACAGACAGCCTTAATGCAATGCATGTTAATGGGCATCAATGCCTGTGCATTAAAGAACGTCAACAGCATGAATGGGCCATAAATATATTTCGTATTCGTGTTTTCTTTATATGATTTTGTTCTGTAGGACATAAAGGAATAAATACCATTCTAGAGAAGATACAAATATTACAATGTAAAATCCTTTAAAAAGGACATAGTAGGAAAAAAACACATATTATTATTATACAGGATTTATATAGCGCCAACAGTTTACGCAGCGATTTACAATAATAAAAAGGAGACAATACAGTTATAATACAATAAAATACAAGAGGATTAAGAGGGCCCTGCTCAGAAGAGCTTACAATCTAGGAACATCATCTATACCATGATTCCACCCATCTTATAATTACTGATACTTATAAACTAGAGAGTCTGGAGAGAAAAAAAAAACAAACATATGCAGCACATCTCTGGAATTCCTGTACCTTTCCCCATGTTTTGGCTGTACATGTGTTTTGCAATATCCTGGGTTGCATGTCCTCCATGTGTACAGCCATGTGGTGGGGAAGCACGTAGCCACTTTAACTCATTCTTGCCGGCATAGGTTGACCCCCGGCCCCTAGACACACTGAAGAGCTTTGGGTATAGGGTCCCCCCCCCCCCTGAGTGTCGAGGGGCTCCCCGGATTTACCTAACCAACACCACCAGTAGCCCGTTATGTATCTCATGGGAAGGAACCTCAACAGTAGCCAAACCAATCACAACTCCCGTTTCCAGAGAGCATTCCCATCATGAGGTTAGGAGAAGGAACAGCCCACACAACAGCTTTTTACCTCTTTACTGGAACACGGAGGGGCGGCCCGTCTATTAAGGGTGCACGGGCGCCACCCCCCTGTTCATCGACGCCTCCCCTATCCATGCGTCCGGCCCCTTTCAGGACACGGGCACATGGATTCCAATGCAGGGGGGGGGGGCTGTTCTTTTTTAACCACTTCAATTGAAGGCACTTAAACACCTTCCTTCCCAATTTTCAGCTTTCAGCGCTGTCGCACTTTGTTCCCACAAATAGAGCTTCCTTATGGTGGTATTTGATCTGGTTTCTGCTAAACAAATAAAAAAAAGACCGAAAACTTTGAAAAAAGAATGTTTTTGTTTGTTTCTGTTACAAAACTTTGTAAATAAGTAAGTTTTCTCCTTCACTGATGGGCACTGATGGGGCTGCACTGACGGGCACTGATAAGGCGGCACCGATGAGGTGGCACCAATGAGGTGGCACTGATGGGCACTGATGATGGGCA